>JARCFY010000018.1:22677200-22697279 GCA_029233225.1 Lepidodactylus listeri | reverse complement strand
GAGAGAGAGAGAGAGAGAGAGAGAGAGAGAGAGAGAGAGAGAGAGAGAGAGAGTCTGCGCAGGTTCTGCAGTCTGGGGAGGTGAACGCCGTCCTGGGCGGATTGGATAGCAAGCCATTATAGATTCAAGGGTCAAAAAGGCGAGGGTCAAAAGTTTAGGCTGTGCGAAACCGGTCTTGCGTTTGTGCCTGACGGACTGGATGTCAGCGCTAAAGAGGACAGGAGGGAGGGCTGCGGGCGGGGGCGGCGGTGTGGCTTCGCGGTGGGGGAGGAGAGAGGGAAAAGCCCGTCCTTGTTTGCTGGCCAGGGATGAGAGAGGTAAGAGTTAGGGAAGTCCAGATGCCAGTCTCAACCTTGCAAAGGGCAGACCTACGGGGAAGGGGTGGGGTGGGAGAGAGGAGGTAGAGGTAAAGGAGGGGGGACGTGCGGGTGTGGAGTGGTGCCATTCAGGGCTAGTGGATAGTGAGCAGAGAGTCTCTCTCTCTCTCTCTCTCTCTCTCTCTCATTACAGAAATATAAGAGTTCAGTGATGCCATCAACTATCTGCCTCGTACTTAGGTAGAACAGGAGGAGAGCATGGGACATTATTATTATTATTATTATTTCCTAATCCAGAATAATGAAGTTTCCATGAGCATAATTTAATTGATCCTAAATTTGTGGTTATGTGCCCTTGAGTAGGATATATAATTCAGCCAAGGTGATGGTACTTATAGAAAGATTTATATGAAGAAACTAGCTTTTCAATTGTGTCAACATCTTGTTCCTACTACTACTACTACTACTACTACTACTACTACTACTACTACTACTACTACATAACCTGCTTCTAAAATAAGCATATTTTTCTGAGCAAACCCAACTGTAACTAAATTACCTATCCTAAACTGGCCCATGTCCCTTTCACTTGAAGAGTCTGCACCGAATTAACCCCTCCATTAATATACAAGTACGTAAGCTACCGGGAACAACTCAGGCAACTTCTTGGTGGATTGTTTCCTAAACCTTTAATGGCGGATGAGCATTTCCCCCCTTAGGGCTTGCGACGGCGGGGTCATCCTCCTACCTGTGCCCAATGTGGTTTTTCAAATTACTTAAATATTAACAATGACTTCATATTCTAAATTTGTATCCAGACTTCCCAAAGGGACTTGCCTTTTAGGGGACAAATTGCTGCGGTGCCTTTGCTTCCAGCAATCACAGGAGAAACCTGCTGTGTATTGAAAGCAGTATGGGTAGGTTTTGTAAACTTGGATCTTGGATCTTCCACAGTACTGATGGCTCTTGAGCTCGTTTACTTTTTAGCCCGTTTTGGATTTGGTGCAATGTGTCACTTCAAACAGAATTGTCCCTATATCTCAATCTGATGAAGGAAATTTATGAAAGACGACCTTTTAATGTCAGCTTTTGTTTGTTTCGGATCCCCCATTTCCTTCCAGATTCTTGGAAAAGTGCCTTTAGAGAGATTTTAAAATGCAGTTTTTATGTGAATGTGATCGGCTTATCAATGCATTACTCAGTTACATCAAAGAACAATTGAATATTTGATTGCTCGAGAGACCAATTTTAAAAACGCTAGTTATAAATGGGTTCCCCCCCCACTAAGGCGTTAGTTAGGGATAAGCAACCCGCTATCCTCTCCCCCGCTCCCCCTTTGCCATGTAGTTTTCCTGGATTTATGTAGGGAAAAAACCTCTACCTCGTTAGACTTATTGCTGCAGAATATACTTGGGAGGGGGGAAGGGGGAATGAACTAAATCGGATTAAAGTCAATAGGAAAATAATGCCTAGATTACAAATGAAGACACCGGGTTTGTCTAAGACAGGAGCAGCCAGAAAAGGGGGGAGGAGACTTTGAATCTATACAGCTGTTTTGTCATTTTTAAATCCGAAACAAAACTAAACTAAAGAACCGTATTCCCTTCTACACGAGCTTTTCCACTGTTTTGGGCGGTGGCGGACTAACTGCATGAAAATAACCATTCTCCACGTAGGGAACAACCCTCATGCCCATAGAAATAGATGTCTTATTTATCTGTTTCTTAAAACACATCGAGGCAAGACTTCCTGGTTGAAAGTAAGTCCCATTTTAACGACCTTCCCAAGAAAGGGTTCTTAGGATCAAAGATAAAGAGTCAAGGACGCACCCTCCTAAAGGGATCCCTTATGAGAAAGAGTACTCTGTTTATGTTAATGTTTATGATGGTGTTATATGCCAATAAAGTCTGACTGAACTGAACAAGCGTAACCAGAAATATAAATATTTAGAGCTAGGGTAGAAAGGCTGCCATCTTACACCAGTCCTTCGGGCAGAAGGGTTGGATCTGGGATGTAATTGAATGTGGTTTTGGCTGCTCGGCATTTGCCCCACTCCGGATCAAAAGGTGTGTGGGAGGTGTGTCCCATCCTTAAAGACACCAAGTCCTTCTATCGGATCCCTTAAACGTCCAGGTGAATCCTACCTATCTCAATCGTTTCCAGATAAGCATTATATTTTTCGCACCATGATTTGTTGACGTGCAAGAAAATATTCCGAGAGGCGCGGGCGTGTGTGCCTGTGTGTAGAAATTGATAAAGGCTGGCTCTAACGAATTGCAGAGGCTCCGCTTGGTATTTATAAAATATCACGATAAATGGGCTACCGTTTAGCCGTAACTTGGACCATCCATCTCGGGGCTCCTTTAATTACTTCACTTATCTCTGAAGCGCAGTCTCCACCGCTCCAGGTTCCTACAATGCGGAGGGAGGGCGTTTAAATGGGATACCATTTGTTTTCGGAAGGTGAACGCCGTTCAGGTGAGATTCCAGGGCGCTCTAGTAGGTGCCGCTAGGAATGACCCGAGCATCTAACTTTTTAAAGTTCGAATTTGCAAGCATGGGACCAGGCAGAAAATCGGGGCAAAAAGGGCTGAAGTCAGTGGGTCTCCTCTGTTATTGGGCAACGTTTGAATCTTGTCTCTGGCGAAAAGGGCCAGAAACTGGGCGGACATTTTCTACCAGGCAGTCAGTGTGACGAGCTGTTCGCGGCTATAACTGAATGCCAATTGGCCTCGGAGTGACTGCTTAGGTTCTCTACCTGTGCAGGTGTGGTATCGGTGCTTCGTCTATGTGTACCTGTAGACTTGGTGGCAGATTCATGAAATACAAGTCCAGAGATGTTCCCAGCTTTCTTGGGAAGCTCAAACATTCAATATTCCGTTTAGATTCTAGCTTCCAGAGACGCCTGGTGAGTTGAATCACACCTCTAAGGTCTTCAAAGGTAACACGTTTCCTTTCAACAAAGTTACCTCTGGAGCTGGGGGGGGGGGGGGTGCAATAAAAAAAACTCCCCGAATTAAACCTTCAACTGAATTGTTGCTTAGGAGGGAAAAGACAGGGGAAATTATTTCTTTCTTTCTTTCTTTCTTTCTTTCTTTCTTTCTTTCTTTCTTTCTTTCTTTCTTTCTTTCTTTCTTTCTTTCTTTCTTTCTCTCTCTCTCTCTCTCTCTCTCTCTCTCTCTCTCTTCCCTCCCTCCCTCCCTCCCTCCCTCCCTCCCTCCCTTTATTCCCCCTCTCTTGTTTTGATCTCTAACTTTGTCGGGGCTAGACAGAATTCCCCCCCCCCCACTCCTCTGATTCCTAATCTGCGGCGCCTACATTTAAGCAGCGAATTCAGAAGTAGGTTTACTTCCGATGTCGGAGGACCAACAGACGCACCAGAGAAATGTATAAAGGACATGAAAAAAGTCGTAGGCGCTTGCAAGCGACAGAGGAAAAGATCTGCATTAAAATTCCTTGTTGTGGCATCTTCTGCCTCCCCACCCCCGCCCGCCCCCAAAGTAATGACCTGGGTAAAATTCAATATGACCGAGGGAACTATGCAAGCGTATTATAGAAAACGCGAGGGGGAGAGTCCCAGAGTGGGGTGAAACTCAGGTCAGCGCGTCTAACAAATATTAAAATGTTGGAGGCGCTCGGGACACGCCTAGCTGTTTAACAAAGACTGACAAAGTATGGAGATTAATACGAAAACTTGCGAGGATCCGAATGGGAAACCCTCAGTTAGGCCTACGGCTCCCTCCAAGCCGGTAGCCCGCGAGTCCGAAGGCTTTGAAAAACAATTGCTTTAAAAAAAGATAAAATAGAAAGAAAGACCAGAGTGTGTTCCTGGGGGGAGGAGGGGAATCTATGCCATGGAGGAAGGGAGGCTGCGACGGAAGGATCCAGTTTCCCGGTTAGTATTATGTTTTGCTTTTGCTTTTTTGGAGGTTGGAAAGGGGGGGGGGGCCGCTGAAGCAGGAGTGCCCTAGCCAACCGGCCCCCTCGAGTATCTCCTGTTGGGGAAGGGGGTTTATTGATAACTGTGGCCAGAGCGTGGAACGGGTTGGTTGGAGAAGGTCGGCCTTGCGGGGAGGGCGAAAAGAGAAAGGCAGCGGGGCGGGAGACGTGGGACTGTTTAACAACAACAACAACAGGACTCTTTTCCCGCATTGCGTTTACTCGGGAGTAAGCCTCAATAGGTCCTTGGAACTCGCGCCTGGCTCCGTGTGCTGCAGAGACAGCGGGTGCCGCCCACCGGGAACTTCTCTTGCGCAAGGCTCCATTCCATTGAACAGGCAGCGGCCCACGGATTGCGCTGGAAAAGATCTTGACCGTTCCCGGCCTCGAGGCTCTTTTCAAAACGGTCTTGAAAGAGGGGCTGGCAGGTGCTTTGTCCTTTGGGCGTGCGAGAGACGGAGAGAGAGAGGAAGAGAGGGGGGAGAAAGAAAAAAAAGACAAGGGCTTTCAAGTTTGTCCTCGACCCCCCCCCCCCGGAAACCTGTGCCCCCGTGGTGGGCAACATCCTTGGCCCGACCCCTTCCCATCTCCCTGCTCTTGACTGGACTTTGCCCCCAGGGTCCATCTGCTCCTGAGCTCGGTAGCTTTGGGCCCCAGCTTCCTGCGCCGGCCTCTTTGAAATGCAGAGGACGCCCCAGCGAAATCTGTCTTTCCGAAACTTTCGGAAGAGGGGAGACGTTTTTATTACAGCCATCGAAAGTGCCAAAAAGAAAATAAAAAAAGAGAGGGAAAGTGGGTGGTTTGAAGGAGGGGGGGAGGGAAAGAGGGGGGGGGGGCTGGGGACGGCGGCGTGGTTTTGTCTTGTGCTTTCCGGAGACCCGCAAGCTGGTTTTGCGTGTGGCACTTTCGGAGAGGGACATTGCCGCTAGACGCTAGGGGTGCTGGTGACGCCGAGATCAACACCCACGCCCGCACACACCGCCCTCTTGGTCGAAGGCGTGGAAGGAAAGTGGACGTGGCTCTTTAAAAATCAGACAAGGATAGGAGAAGCCGACCTGTTTCCCTTTTAACCTATGCTGGACTAGAGAGAGCGACGTCGGGGGGGCGGGGGGAGAGAAATAAATAGGAAAGAGATCCAGGTCAGGAGGTGTTTTAAAGAGGTGCAGCCAGTTTACCTCAGAGCTCCCTAGAGGCACCGCGGGGAGGCCTTTGTCCTGTGACTTTGCTAATCTGATCCTACCCCTAAGATGACTCACTCGGAAGTCGTTTCTATTGAGACAATTTCTTCTGAGCCGTGCAGGAATCTGGTGGCCCCCTGAAAGACGGGACGATCTTTAACCGGGCGTAAAATGTGCTGAGTCAGAGCTCACCTGAGTCATGGCTAAAGATCAACTCTGCTGTTCTAAGCAGAGTCGGACCAGGCTTGTTGACTTCAGACGGGTGTGAACGGTGCTTATGGGGTTCACCATCGGAGTCAGCCATGCCGCCTTCAGGAGTAAGCTACCTTTAAAGGCATCTGAGCAAGTGTGTCGTGCACACGCAAGCTCATGCCTTGAGTAAACCGCTGTTGGTCTGAAAGGTGCCACTGGACTCAACTTTCTTCTAAAATTACCTTGGTGCTCCCAGTCTGAAACTGGGATTCTGTTTCTGGTTTGTTTGTTTTTAAAAATCGGGTCTCCTTGAACTTAACCACTGTTGCTTGGGAATCAACCCATCAGGACAAACATTAAGGCACGAAAAAGGTGTGCAGAGGAAGGGTTCCCACCCCGTGTTCACACGAAATGAATGCTACACTTGTTCAGACATTGGGATAGAGGACTTCAGCCAGCCATCTCTTGCGTACTCACTCGGAAGGTGTCATTGAAAACAATGCTGTCTAATTAAGAGATGCCAGTTGGGTATGGAGAGCTGATGCCCTTAATCATGGCAAAGATGCCATAAAGAGTCCTAAAAAGCGTTTCCAAGCCATTAGTCGTTGTTTTTGGTTTTTTAAATAAAATTTAAATCCTTCTCAGCCTTTGGTTGACTATGATAATACAATGCTCGACCCAAGAGTGGAACTGACTGGAAAGAGTGTAGGGTTGAGAGATCTCAACCCTCCCGGCAAATGGCATGCTTTTCAGGGCCAACTTTTGCAGTGGGAACGGATTCGCCTTTGAGGCAGCTGCGGGATTTAAAGGAGATCTGTTAAAACCCACAGAAAAGGAGGTCAATCTGGAACTTGGAGGCACACCACTGTGTCGCTGGTTTTCCCATTATGGCAAAAATTTCCGTTTGAAGCCAGAGAAATCAACTGTTGTCCTTAAGCACCCAATGAATTGGTGACCCCAATCCCAGCCAGAACCATTCCAGGAGAAAATGGGGCAGAGATCAGGCCTAGCCCCCACCTCTTAAAGCTAAGTAATACTGTCCTCTACCTAAAGAAGAGCTCTGTGTGATTCGAAGGCTTTTCTATTCCTACACGAAAATAATTCTAAGATCAGATTTTTTTAAAATGCAAAGTCTACTACAGTTTATTCTTCCAGACCAACAGGATCAAAAACTGTTGATCAGGAAACCACTAAACTCTTCTCTTTCCTACCCTCTGAAGGTTCATTAGTTATACCGATGTGCATATTTTATTGCTTTATATCCCCTCTTTCTCTGAAATGAAATCCCTTTGATCCTTTTCTTCCTCTCCGTCCCTGGAGGGGTAAAGGATTTGGGGGAGGGGGGGGATGCCGCATCTTTTTTGTTTATTTTCAAATTTCCCTCATCCCATTTCTATCTGGAGTTTTAGGCGAGTTAATGATCCATAGAAGCCTTTAAAAACTTCGTGTTACATGGGAAGTTCTTTTTAATGACAATTAATTGTTAAGGGGCAATTTTCGTTCCAATTAAACAATAACTCTTTTTGGGACTCCATTGGAAAAAGCAAATATTTCTGTTTCAATACCTTCTTCGGTCCACTAGCTAACCAATAATCCCTTCCTTTTTTGCTCAATTTATTGGATTACATCTATGGATTATTTTCTCCAAACGAATACAAAACAATGGATTATACTGTAGGTTCTGGCTAATAACCGGGAGGGGGTTTGAGAGTGATATGTTGTTCTTGAGCATACATAGCAAAAGTTTCCGGAAATCCTGTCTTCCGAAATCTGGGTGTTTGGGTGTTCTGTCTGAGTGACGTTTTCCTCCCGGCTGTAAACTACGCGGAAGATTTCTAGCCCCAGGAGGATGTGTCTGTCTTCTGTATGTACCCTGTAGATCCGAATTTGTGTAAAAGAAGCGGCCTCACAAATTCGCATCTAGGGGAATATGTAGTTGACACAAACGCTACGGAGCGCGGCCTCAGCGGAAGAAGATGGTGGAAAAGACGGGGAAAGGAAAAAAGGAGAAAGCAAATCGTTGAAGACTTTTCCTAGGAGGATTGTGTAGGGTTTTTTTTTTTTTTTTAAATGGCATATATTGTTACTGTTTTGGGAACAACCCATCACTCGCCGTATATATATTTTTAAAGATTAGTCTTGCGAGCACCCGGATTCGATGTTCCTTACTGTCGGGTATGTCCTGCTTTTCGAACAGATCAGAGAGGTTTGCTGTTGTCCTCTGTTCTAGTAAGAACCACTCTGCAACTGGCAATCGTCTGCAATTGTAGAGGGGTGGGCCGTGTTCCGCCCTTGCAGCGAACTCGAACAAAAATCCAGTGGCACCTTAAAGACTAAGAAGGTGTATTTCAGCACCACCTTTCCCGAGTCAGAGCTCCTCCCTAAGGGTCTTATTTGATGCCAGCTCTGCTGTTAGTCACATACAAATGACAGGTCCCTGCCCCGAAGCCTTACAAAAGGGATGGGTACATTGCGTCCTAATGAGGTGTGTGTGTGTGAGAGAGAGAGTGAGTGAGTGAGAGAGAGAGAACGAATCTTGGATGTGCGTTCCCTATTCTTTCAAGCCTCTTTTTTTTTTTTATGATTTCTGCGATTGGACATTTTCATTCCTCCGGTTGTAGGTCTGATCTTAACCCTCCCGGCTCCTTCGCAGTATTCTAAAGTGTTTCCCACACTTTGGGGCTGTGGGTTGGGGGAACCGAACTAGTGCAAAGCAGAAGCGAGCCGTCCTCTAAAGGGATGGGTAACTCGAATTAGTTAATGATGTTTCTATCGATCTCCAGCGCGCGCTATCGATCTTTGCCAGTCGCTCGCCTCCTATCACCTGCGTTCAGAAACAAATTTTCAAGGCCGACTGGCAAATGAATGCGTATCAGGCCGAGAATATTCCTTTGTTTTTTTTCTTTCCAATCTTCTGTGTCTTCCGATTAAAGAGACGGTTAGTTTGCTCCTGAGTTTCCGCCAAGGGGAATAGTAATTGTGTATGTATAATTCAGAATAATTTTAATTGATAGGGGGTTTTTTTGCATTGAAAGGGGGCACTTAAGTTTGGAGAGTTTGATCATGGAGAGATTACAGGTCATTGTGTTTCTCGGGGGGGGGGGGGGGCTCTGACGATGTCATTCCGGTGTTTTTTTTTTAAGAAGAAAAGTCTCCATTATCCATGACATAATGTGCATTCCCACTTAGCCCTCGACTCAATTTCCCCGGGAAGTCCAGTTTTAGTCCAGGGGAATTTACTCCCCAAGTTGAACGTGGGCTTGGAATGGAAAAGCGCAAAGAGTTGAGAGCATGTGTGTCCCCCCCCCCAACCTCCACGCCGCCTTCCCTCCCCCCTCTTGAGTATTTCCTTATCCGGGAATCCCAGACAACCTCTCCATTGGTTCCTGGGGTCACATGGACGCCTAACTTTGTTCACTTGACGGCAAATGTAGGAGGGCTCTGCGAAACAGGAAAACGAGTGCGGAGGGGAGGGGAAGGAAGGGAGCAGGGGGAAGGGAAGGGGAGGGGGCCCCCGAAAGAAATAGGAATAAATTTTAGTATATATATTTTGGGGTGTGCGTGTGAGCGAGCGAGCGAGCGAGAGTGTGCGTGCTGGCGCGCGCGCGCCCTTGGCTGAAATCCCCCCCCCCCCAAAAAGGCAATATTAATGGCCATGAGTTCCTTCTTGATCAACTCCAACTATGTGGACCCCAAATTCCCACCGTGCGAAGAATATTCGCAGCACGATTACCTTCCCAGTCATTCTCCGGAATATTTCAGCGGCCAGAGGCGAGAAGAGAACTCTTTCCAACCCGAGGCGTTGTACCCAGCGCGGTCCGCCTGTAACCAACCAACCTATCCTTCGTGTCGGGGCTCCGGCCACCAGCCGGCGGTCCTCTCTCCCAGGAGCCAGCACGTCCACGCTCCGGCGGGACTTCAGAACCACCTCTCCGAACCGAGCCACCCTTGCGAATCCATCACGCCAAGCCCACCGCCTTCCTGTAGCCAAAACTCTCTCAACCAAAGCCCTTCCTCTTGCAAAGAACCGGTAGTTTATCCTTGGATGAAGAAGGTGCACGTTAGCTCGGGTAAGTGAACCTTAAAGAGCCTTTCGCTTTATACTAACCTGCACCTCAAAGTCTTGTTGGGAAAAAAAAAGAGAGAGAAAGCTTATTGCCCCGGTTGTAAAAGAACCATTCCCCTCTGAGATTTATGGTTTCCCTGTTTGCCGAGCGCTATAATTACATCCTCCATAAATTTTTATTGCTCTTCTTGGCCAACTGCCTTTGAAGTCCCTGTTAACATCCTTCTTCGGTTTCTTTCTTTCTTTCTTTCTTTCTTTCTTTCTTTCTTTCTTTCTTTCTTTCTTTCTTTCTTTCTTTCTCTCTCTCTCTCTCTCTCTCTCTCTCTTTCTCTCTCTCTCTCTTTCTTTCAGGAATGTTGATCAGGGAAAAGTTTTAAAGAAAGGACAGGATGCTTTTCGTGGATGTGTAATTGTGTTGGGGGTAGTTTTAGGTAAACTTCTGCTGTGCCTTTTGCCTCTGTTCTGTAGTTGTGTCTCTCTGCCCACGCTACTTACTAGGGAACACCAAGGGTTTCAGTGGGACCGACGCCCCCCCCCCCCCCGGAATATTTGAGCTGGAGAGTTTATTCTCCCATAGCTGCTGTAGAACGTCTTAGAACTTCTGAGGGGGGTGGGGGGTGGCGGCACACGGTCACCTCCCCAGTACACGTGGGCGATCCCGGAGCTCAAATCCCGGAAGCGCTTTCATCGAGTGTCTCGGTCTGTTTGTGGCTTGAGTGCCAAACAACTGCGACGGATTCGGACGCTGGTTTCAGTCCAAACGCTCATTAAGCTTAAAATGATTTTGGGTCGGGTGGCAGGGCTCTGTCACAAAGCGCTCTTACGGACAGTGACTCTAGTCTAAGCCGATAAGACTTGGAAAGGGGTGGTCTAAAGCCACTGAAGTCCATGGGCTTAAACTCAAGTAACTTTGCAGACGATTGTACTGAACGCCACTTAACGTTCTTGGGCAAGCGTTGGACTCTCTTCTCCCGTCCCCACTCCCCGTAAGCTTGAAACAGATGGGGGTCTGTTTGGGACTGGGGCTACACGGCTTCGCTTTCACTCGCTCTCTGATTTCCTTTATTCCATAGCACAGACCCCAGATCCCATTTATATACCGCCCCCCCCCCCAACATCAATGAGGTTACTCTAGAGGAGCGGTTTAAACTCGGCTGTTTGCTCTTGGAAGGCTTCACTGAGCTTTGGGCCATACATGGAGTCTGGGGTTTTCATGCCTTCGGGTTGCGTAAAGCCAGACAAAGTCTAATCTTTCCAAGTGATCTACTAAGGGGGGCAAAGAAAATAATGATGGGGGAGGGGAGGGAGGGAGACAGAGCGGAGAAAGGTACACTTTAAAGTTGTCTTGTTGCTCTTTCGAAAGAAAAGTGCCCAGATCTGGCCTGTATCCCCCCTCCCACCCCCAGCTGAATGTCTTTGTGCTAGCCCAATCCCATCCCCCGGTGAAGTCCCCGATCCTATCAGAAGTAGTCCGCAGTCGTCTCGGCGGGATTTATTGTCCGGTAAGCGTTCCTAGGATTGGAGCCATACTGAGTAGGAGAAGGCTAACCTCAGGCCTGTCAGCTGCGGAGGGGGTGTTCAAACCCAAGTCATTCCGCGCTGTGGAAGGCACTGGAAGATTGGAAGGGGGAACCGCAGCTGGACTTTCTTGCGCGGGACACCCACCGGTTCAGAAACCCGCTTTGTGTTTTGTCCGCGCGTGCACACCAGAAGGAAGGGCTTGGATTGGAAGAACTTCTGAGTGGGAAGTGTGGATCCAGAACCGTTTCTCTCTCCACCCCCCCCCCCCCCGGGATTCTTTTCAAAAGAGGCAGAACAGTAACGTTTCAACCTCCCCCTCCTCCCCCCCTTGATCTCTTCCTCCCTCCCTCCCTCCTTCCCCTCCCCTTTTCTGTTTCTTCCCTCAGTCAACCCCAACTACACGGGGAGGGAGCCGAAACGGTCCCGGACGGCCTACACCAGGCAGCAACTTCTGGAGCTGGAGAAGGAATTCCACTACAACCGCTACCTCACCCGGAGGCGACGGGTGGAAATCGCCCACTCCCTTTGCCTGTCCGAGCGCCAGATCAAGATCTGGTTTCAGAACCGGAGGATGAAATGGAAAAAAGACCACAAACTGCCCAATACCAAGATCCGGTCGACTGCTGCGGCCAGTCTCCCGGCTCAAGGAGGGAGCGGAGCCCCCCAGGACCGAACCAATGGACCAACCCCCAACCCCCCCGCCAGTCTATAGCCGCCCCTGGAGCGCGGTCTCTCTCTCTGTGTGTGCGCGTGCGTGCGTGTATGTGCCAGCTAAGAGAACTGATGTGTGAAAGGAAGGAACGCGTTGTGATTTCCACTCTTCCCTGAGGAAGAAACACCAGGGCGTTGAAGGAAGGGGTCGAGTGGGTGGGAGGGAACACTATTTATATGAAGGGAGAGAAGACAAAAGAGGATAAGGAACCGGGGGGGGGGGGGGATTCTCCCGTTGTCCGGAAAGCAGGGTTGTATTTGGGGGTAGCTGCTCTGTTCTATAGATGTGGTGGTTCCCCCCCCCTCCACAGATCTGGCTAAGATGGATCCCTTTTTCACCCTTAATCAAGCCAAACTCGGACCCATTTGTCATGTTTACTCTCGCGTACAAACGAAGGACCTTATGCCAGCCATTAGCTCGACAGGCAGACTCGTCTTTAATAAATGAGGCCCGGTTTCACCTATGAGGGACTGGACCCTCTCTCTCGCCCTCTGTCTCCCCCCCTCCTCTCGCTCTCTCCCTTTTCAGGCCCTTCTCTTCCCCCCCCCCCAAACCAGCCCCCCAAACCCAGTCTGAAGCCAGACATTTCCCCAAGGCTACCGAAAAAGGTGTTGGCTTCTTCTGCTTAACACAGCTGTAGATGGCGGAGTGATTGGAAGGGAGAAATCAAATTTCTCCCAGCCCTCTAAGGACTTCATTGGATAGTGAATATTATAATGTTCCCTAAGGAGGGGCGCCATTGGGGGGGGGATCGGGGAGGGGCAACCTGAGTCCCCCCCCTTCAAGACTGGCGCAACCAAGGCATTAAACCCCCCCCCCCAAGAACTTCAGGTTAATAACCTAACCTGGAAAGCGAAGAAGAGGTATACTCCTGAGCTTATAAAGTTGATTATAACACACAGCCAGCTGGGTTCTAGGGCCATTAATGGGAGGAGGGAGGTCCTTTGCAGATAAAGAGGCTCAGCCTCACTCTTCACTGCCATCTTTGAACCAAATATATGTATAAAGATGGATTTTCCGGGGATCCTCTTGGGAATATGCTTGCGCTCTGACTCTCTCCCTCTCCTCTCTCTCTCTCTCCCCGCCCCGCCCCCTCCCCAGTCCATGACATTCCGGAATGTTGTGATTCCAGACAATTTAGGGAAGGGGGGAATACTCCCCTTCCCACACTTCCGTATAATTTACCTCTTGTTGTTCTGTGTGATCTCCATAAGAACATGTACATAGCGAACCATGGTGGAAAAAAAAGAGAAATAATAAAAAGAAGAATCTTGCTGAATACGGCTCTCTGTGTTTTTCAGAATACGGACAGTAACAAGGAGCTGATTCCTTTTGTTCTGACAGTTTTCAGGTTCCCTTTGGGTTCCGACCAGATTTTTTTTCTTTTTCTTTTATTATTGTGGTCAATTTCCTGGCCTCCCTCTTCTCTCATGGAAACAGAAGATGTTTGACCATAGGGTATATCCTCTTTAACTACCGCTAAGCCTTATAAGGGGTGATTTATTTCCTCTAAGCTTGCATTAATGTGGTTACATTTTGCCTTCCAACTGGTTCGAACTCAAAACTGAGTGGTCTGGTGGTTGAATTTCTACCTGGAACCCAGACTCTTCTCCACTTTGTGTGTGTGTGTGTGTGTGGGGGGGGTGTTCTTCCATGCCTTTCTCTTCTTCCCTTCTTTAAAGAAAAGCTACCTTCTTGAAGGTATTTAATGCATTTAATGACCATAATTTTTGCACAGGTGTTTCTCGGTGTTCGCAGGGGTTTTTTTTTTCCCTGTGTATTTTTATATTACAAAGGAGCCAGCCGCAGCCATAGCTCAAACTCTGACAAGCAAATAGATAATCAAGAAGACAAATGACTCCTTTTGTGCTCCACGGCTCTTGTATTAATTTTCATTTTCTTTCCCATACGAAGTATCGAAAATACTGTTTAGGACGAAATAGCATTCCAGTTCTAAGTTACAACTTAGAGAGAGAGAGAGAGATCTGAGAACATATCAAGCAAATCATAATTTTGTCTTTAATTCTGTCTTTAAAGAAACATACCCTCTCTTCGATTAGCACGGTCCCAAGCTTGGTGGCCAGCTTAGACGGCAACCCAGCCAGAAGTTCCTTTGCAAAAAGCCTCCCCCAAAGAGAGTTCCTGTTCATGTCAAAAGGGCTTGTGAAGGATACTTCCCACCTGGGTTTCTCAGAAGCGGCAGAGAAAAGTTTATTTCCACGTGAAAGTTCAAATACTTCTGGCAACCTTATCTACAGGCCAGCTTCCAACACTTATTCAAACCGGGAGCTGGGTTTACTGCCTTATTGTACTCTCAAAAGCATGGATTTCAATAGAACTAAAGCCTGATAGCCCCAATATAACTTTATTACTAGGAAGCCGTGGAGGTTTGTCAATAAGGCGATATGTAGATATAGACAGAAGTTTAAAAAAAATGCAGAAGAGGACATATCCTTCTCGGGGGGCCCTCCCCCAAATACAACCGGTTTTAGGTGTTATCCTGTCACTGGAACTCATCCGGCACTAGCAGCTTGTGGGCCCTAAGCACCAAAAGCAACCCAAGTACATTTGCTTTCGCTTAGCTGATGGAGCAGATGGGTTTCAGCCGCCAGGCAGAGTTCCTCCATCGCTGACAGTAAAGCGCCGCCGAAATAGGATACGGTGGCAGTTTGTGCTCCCCTGTTTATGGGATGCCCTGGGTCAGAAATGGTTTTGCACACGTGAGATGTTTTTGCAACGGTGATGTTGGCTACCTTTCCTGGATTCCTCTTTTTTTCGTATTTAACTGAAAGAGTGCACCTCTTGAATCAGTACCTATGCAAGCCACGTGCAATACGCTGTAATGTCCGAGTCTTGATATATTGTTATGGGGGGGGGGCTGTTAGTATTATTATCATCATCAGATACTTAACGGTGAGGCCCTGACACTGGGGGGGGGGGGGGAGAAACATTGCACCTTTCTCTTAATGGCAAACACGAAAAAAGGGATTGCTTTAATATGGAATTGCTGCAATATGTGATTTTGTCAAAGAAAGGGCTTCATACCAACTTGCAGTGGCTACATTTCTACTGAGTTCGGTGGGTACCAACTTGCAGTGGCTACATTTCTATTGAGTTTGGTGGGGCCAGAAGATGTTTTTCAGTGAGAAAGGAAGGCATGGCCTCCTTCACTCTCTCTCTCTCTCCCTCTCTCTCTCACACACACCAAAGGGGGGGGGGAAACCCAGGCATACGCTCCCAAGCAACACTTTTCTTAAACCCTAGGCTGGTAAAAGTGTGGTTTCTATAGAGCCAAATCAAAGCCGAAGAGTGTGAATGGATCGTAGGGTGGGGATTTCTATAGGCCCTAAAAGTTCACAAGCATTGTGAAGCAGACAGAAGCCAGAGAAAAATGTGAGAATTATACAGAAATAAATCATTAATCATTTCTTTTCTCCAAATACTTATCCTTTTCCTATTGTTATTCAACAGCAAATCTCCGCAGACCTTCTGTTGTGAAAAAAAAAGAGTACCCGGGAGCCTAGAGTCTTTCAAGAGATCTTCAAGGGGAATGAATGAATGAATGTGTGTGTGTGTATATATATATATATATATTCATACACACACACACATGCACAAGTTACACGCTTTTTTTCTTTTTTTATAAAATGGAAGATCCTACTCCTGCCATGAACAGCATCTGTGAGCATCTGGAAAGACCTCCAGAAAAGCTAAAAAGGTAAGCGATTTTTTAAAAAAAACTTTTCATCTCCGAGCATTCTCTTGAAACTGTATATTTCAGGATCCGGGAGGGCAGGGCAACCTTAAATGTACTGTCTTCAACTCCCGTCCTCTGTAGTCCGAGGAATCGTGTTTACGCGGAAGTAAGCTGTGTTGTCCTGGCTTTGAATTGCTTCAAAAGCTGGGGAGGGCAGGATTATTATTTTCACGGCAAAAGGTGGGGAGAGAGGAGAGAGAGAGAGAGAAAGAAAGAAAGAAAGAAAGGAGAGGGGGGGAGAGAGAAAGAGAAGCTGAAAATGAGGGAAGGTGTTTTTAAAAGGAATCATAATTTAGCTTTTTAAAAGTGTTGTCTATAGAGGTTTGCAAGGAAGGTTTCTTTTCTCTTATGATACTGTAGGCTGTGGACCGGGAGGAGATGAGTCTCTGGGCGTTTGTTCAGAAAGGAACCTCTAGCTGTTGTCTTTTTATTTCTGCATGGGGGGGGGGGGGGAAGCAAGCTGGCGCCCTCGGTACCAGGACGCCCTACAGCTCTGTCCACTTCAGGGCCCCGGGAAGGTGACTGTGACATTGCTGAGAGCCGCAGTTTTGAACAGGGAAAGGTGTGACTAGTGAATTTCTGACCCTCTCGGTGGCTCTGTGGATTTGGGCCGGGTTCAGCAGCCGAGGTGGGAGATCGTCTGTTTCCATCTCCGCATAGGGCAAGGTTGCGTTTTTAGAAAAAAAGAAAGCGGGGGGGGGGGGGGGGGGACGACACCTCATAAAACTGCGTCGGTCTCCAAGGTGCCACTGGCCTCAAACTTTGTTCAGGGGACTAAATGGCGAGAGTGCGGCCTGCTTGCGGAGGGAGCGCAGAGTTCAGGCAAGGGACACGTTTTCTAAGCGATTAGCCTGGTATGGCAGCTACAGGATGACCCCGCCAAACCCCTTGACCTTTGCAGGACTGGACATTGTGCTGGGCAGAGGGGCTCACACAGAAACAAGGGCGGCCTCAACCAAACTCGGAGAAGCAACCTAGAAAGCTGGAGAAGGCTGCCGGGTGTGTGTGTGTGTGTGTGTGTGTTTGTGTGTGTGTGTGACCAACTACCACCCATCCCTGTAGCCCTCTCCGCCGCACCCCACCCTCCGGTATCTCTTGGCTGCCTTTTGTTTGTCGGCGCCTGGCCGATTGTCTCGCTGGAGGTTGCTTGGACGAGATCGTCTGGTGTGAGGGGCTGCCATCCCGCGGGAAGTTCTCCTGCGGACGCCTCAGTGAAAGCAAATGGGAAGATCTTCCAGCGGCTGAGCGACCGGCTGGCTTTGGTTTTTTGAACAATGGAGTTAACAGGGTTTGGTCTACTGGTCTTTTCTGCTCGGTTTTCCGTTTCGCTGTTGTGTTTTTAAAGCTCAGTTTCCTATGTCCCTAAGCACTATGGGTACCCTTCAGCGTCCTTGTTCTTATTAGAAAGGGTCCTGGACGGTGCTCCCTCTAAGCTGTGAGCAAACATTCTACTTCGTGAGCTCCTGGCATTAAAGTGGTGAGCGAGCGATTTGGCTGCTGTGTAAAAAAAAAACAACTGTGAGCCGGAGGCTAAAAAACTGTGAGCTAGTTCACACTCACTCAGCTTAGAGGGAACTCTACACCCTGGACAACTCTTCTTTTCAGATGTGGTTGGTGTTCCTCTTCCTATCCCCAAGAAAGGACAGAAGGGAGCGCTGGAAATGCGTGACACTGAGGTTGGCCCTGCTAAACTGTGGCTCAATAGGTTTGCTCGGGAAAACCTAGGTTTGCCGGAAGAGGAGGGGGAAGATGGGAACTCGACCCCCCCCCAGTCCTTCTCCTCTTCCTTTTCCTCCCTGCCTCAGTCCTCCCCACCCCATCCCGCAACATCTCCCGAAAGGTATGCGGCAGCCATCTCCATGATGGGTTCTGAAAAGGAGCTAGAATCTTGCGAAAAGCAAGGCGCTGGTGGCTGAGGGGGACGGTAAACATGTCCATCGCTTGGCTGGGTAGCTTTAGCTGGGAAGAGCCTCCGCTGGTTTCAAATGGCTGCCCATCCACCTTCTCTCTCGCTCCCTCTCGCTCTCCCTACCTGGTTCGAAATCCTGCAATCGCAATAAAAGAAAGGAAGGAAGGAAGCTTCACTATAAATGGTTTCCTTGGGCTGTTGAGAAGGATTCTGGAACTCTTGCAGATAGACCAAAGTGAGCAAATGCTTGCATCTGCCCGCCTCCGTGCAGACTTCCGCAGGGCTCAGTGACAGCCACAGCCATTCAAAATCGATGCGAAATTTGCCTCTAAAAGAACAGGCAAAATGCGCGGTGTGCTGGAGTCAATGGGACAGGACTGCGTCCAAAGCAGTGAAGGCAACGTACTAGCATAATGCCTGGATCTAAATAGGTTTCAATGCAGACCCGGCCTAAGATGTTTCTTCTAATTCTAAGCCGGCTTCTCAGCCTCAGTTGTTTCGAAACCAGACTGCCATCCAAGAAGGGCTAATATCGCCTTTTTAAAAGTGCTGTGTTTTGTTGGGAGATTTGAGAAGAATTAATCTAAAGAAGCGACCACCGATGGCTGTCATTCTGCTGTGACATAACAATATCCCCAGATACCCATCCATAGGTCGGTTGAATTCCCAAGTAAAAAGATAGCCGTTGTTCTACCTAAAGAGAGTCTTCACCTGTCTTCCCACACCCAAGTCCCCAAACTGATGAATCTGGCAAAGCACGAGAGGGGAAAAATAGTATAGGAATTTTAAAATGTCTTCTCTTGGACATAGTTTGGGGGTGGGGGGGCCGGGCTGCACATAGAAGAAAGTCTTAAACGCATGCCCGGACCCGGAGAACCAGAGAAAGCGAGACCGAGAGACAATAGGTTCCTGGAATGCTTTCTGTTTAGAGGCACAGTCTATGTACACCTTCATTACAAAGGCTCACTGGAGCGCACGTGTGAGGACGATATCTGCAGCCGGGCAGTCTGGATGCTCGTGTGTCCGTGTGCATTGCATAATGTCTCGAATAATTTTTAGGAAAAAAAAGTTATGCGAGGCTCCAGTTTGCCTGCAATGCTTTCCCCTGCTTCCAGGTACCTGGAGCTTTGCTGCCCTTTGTTGGGTGGCATAAGACACTCTGTACATGCCCTGAGATACTCTGTTCTTCGTTGTTTTGCGACTGTATGCTGCTGTTGCTAATGTTACTGCATATATTCTAAAGAGCTGGAAACAGGTTTTGGGGCTGAGCAGAGACACAAATAATACACTTTCTTTTAAATCTATCTATCTATCTATCTATCTATCTATCTATCTATCTATCTATCTATCTATCTATCTATCTATCTATCTATCTATCTCCTGTCTGCCTTTCTGATAAAGCATTGGCCTCCGAACGAACCCCTCGAAATACGCAGCCTCCAACGTCGGATCTAGCCTTTTCCTTTGGCAACGTCCCTTCCAGCGACAGAGAAAGAGGCGGGGAGCTTGTCTGGCCGGGGGAGCGGAGTTTGGGAGCTTTCTCAGTTTGATCGGTTAGCCCCCTGACAGATTTATGATCCCCAATAAAACCGGCGTGTTTAAATTCGTAAATCAATCTGCCTTTCCCACTATATAAACGTTCATTTTATCTTTGGAGAGAGAAAAACCCCGCTCGGATTCTCGCACCTACCAGGGCGCTTCCTCTGCTTTGAACTACAGAAGACGAAAGGCATCTTTTTTTAAAAAACAAAATCAAAGTCTTTTCTTTTGAAAGAGAGAGAAAGGGGGAGGCGGATGGAGTTTTGTTTTCTTTGCAAATCGAGGATTATAGAGGCGTTTCCCCCCCCCCTTCCAAAAATGGCATCTTTTAAAATAGACATCTCTCTTTTTTTTTTTTTTAACACACACAAAAATTTGCTTTGTTCCTGAAAATCTTGGTTTGGATTTTTCGGGGACTGGTGGGAGGATGGGAAGGTTGTTTTGCATTTTTAATCAGTCAGGTCCGCGGCTAGAGACGTCCCTTTTCTTATGCAAGGTCTCTTCGCCGGGGAAAGTTGTGCCCTCTTCTTCCTTTGTCTTTTGGTGTCTCTTGGCTGCCTTCGAACCGCCCCCCCCCCCCCCCCCGCCACACCGGTCCTAAACCCTGTTTTGCTCTATAGCGAGACGCATAGGATCGCTGCGGCCTTTCCTTCCAGCTGCAGGGTTTTTGGAAGGGCTGCGTCCATAGGATTTTTCTCGGGAGCTATGCTTGATTAAAGCCCATGAAACTTGATCGGAGGTATGTTCTGGAGGACCGTCAGAATGGCTCTGTTGTATCCCGATGCTGGGGCGAAAAAATAGATTTTCAGGGAACTCGCCTCTTAAGATGGCAATTTAAGCAAATACTTTAAAGACTTTTGGGAGGGGGTCATACTTAGTGTGTGTGTGGGGGGGGTCGGCTTTTTTTGAGAATCCTTGGGGGGGGGGGAATGAAGGAAGGACCTTTGTA